>OW388261.2:10644100-10666455 GCA_936450705.2 Protodeltote pygarga
ACATAAGCGAAACCAAAGGAATAGGTACTTATATATATATATATATAAGTATATATATATATATGTGAATAAAATGACGTCACTCTTCCAAGGTTTTCAATCTTTAACCCCAATCCGTACACGTGGCTCCAATATATTTATATTGCAGACCTCGCTTAGACCATAAAACAGCTACGATAAAAGCAAAAACGCATTACTGCATTCTGTATATAATTGAAATATATTATATTATATATAGAATTATACATAAATACCGTTAAATTAAATACTTACGATATAGATTTTATAGTCTTTCCTACACTTAAATAACTCATCAAGTAGACGAGACCTGTTGCTATTGAGACTTTTTATTTAACACTAGCTTTTTGCCCGCGATTTAAAAACCAAGCAGACGAGCGCGTGGTTTTAAAATTATTATCAATCCCTATCTACTCTTAGAGTACGAAATTTGAAAAACCCTAAAATAAAAGGTTCATAAATTTTATTGAAGTATATTTATACCAAGTTTCCAGTAAATCGGATCAAAAACAAAAAAAATCCTTTAAAAACTTTGCCGCCCTTATCTCCCCTTGAGGGTTAAATTTCGCAAAATCATTTCTTAAACGACGTCTACTTTATAAGCCTAACAAGTACAACATATCAAATTTCAACTCTTTAGCTGAAGCAGTTTGGGCTGGAGTCAGTAAGGACATTTGCCTTTAATAGAACTGTTGCTTACACAATTTAATTTTTACCTATTGTATTTTTTCATAATGGTATTATTGATTACCAGCAATAGATAATGGTAACACGTCCTGTATCTGTAGTAGTACATCCTGTTTATTGTAATTAATATACCTGAATAGTATAAACATTAATTAGTATTAGATAAGATTCATCAAAATATTATTGATTTACGTTTTGATTGTATACAACTGGGTATTAATGACATCAGTTTACAATAAAGCTTCTCTAATGAGCAGGCAGCATAACATAAACAAAATCAATTGTTCACAATAATTAAATCAATTGGCTGAAACTCAATATATTTCATTAACTACCTATTTTTATTTTATTTTATTTATTCACATAGGAAAACCAACAGCTACAAAAATTACAATAGGACAACAAGAATAAGCATCGGTAAGCCAATTACAGGTTTTCACGAGTAGTAGCGGAAAATATTTTAGAAACTAAAATGAACACTCAATAGCAAACAAATACAAATGTAAAATAATTATCAGAAATTGGTTTATTTGACACATTTGCATTTATCAAAATGACATTAAAATAAAACAATTTCATTATTATACAAGTATACAATTATCAGAATATTTCAATAAGAAAGACTTTGCCGTGTTACCTGTAGTTACAAATGGAACTATAGAACAAAATTTACCTATAGTTGCACAATATACAACCACCATTACAGAAGCTATTCCAAGTAATTCCATCGCTTGTTTTGATTGGAAACGAATTAAAACCTATAAATTTGAGTCCAAAAATAATTGAAAAGTAAAACTCTCTCGATTTATACTTTCGTTTTAATTTTCTAAGATAACTTTTCCATGTTTATGAGAGCCTTGGCACCAATCCAAGTACCTGAAACTAGGTGATTATTACATCAAATTTATGACGTTATAAATTATTAGAATGAACTGATAATATTCGTTATTTACAACTGTTTGTAACGTGATAAAAGTTTTTAATTAAAAACAACACGTTCCTTGGAGTAACGTTTTTCTCTAGCCAGATAGGAACAAGGATAAAAGTGGATTAAGTTAGGAGCGACGGACTGAAAATGCTAGTAGCTTTTAAACTAGACTGTAAGGTAAATAAACAGTCCTGCTTTTCTAGTCGACTCGACAATAAGACTACTGTTTTAGCCATTCCTAGTCTAAGGCCGCTTTTACCAAATTATTAATTTTAACGTATTAAATCGTCAAACATCGCGAAATAAGATACACAAGGAAATCAATTGTCGCGTCGCCGACGTCCTTGTGGTAGTTAAGCCCTAAATATAAAACTTAAATAAGCAAACAACAATTAGTTCTGTTTGACATCTACTAATCATATTTAAGGCGGTAATAATTTTAAAAAATCTGTGCAAAAAAAAACCAACAAAAAAAAGGTTTTCTAATAAAATCATTTTTTTCGGATGGAATGTCGCCTGATAGATCCAGGCAGATAGGATGATGACATCGTTAAGGAAGCATTCAGAAAGGTTGACATCAAACTGGGACTGAAAGCAAGATATTCTAAAGAAGTTAGCCTAAAAGGCAGATATTGCGGACACTCAATATTCACAAGTAATAAAGCGCTATGTTTGTGCTACTGAATAGAATCCCATAAACATCTGTATAAGAAAAGCAACATAAACGGAAAGCGTCAACACTCAACAGTAAAAACGTCGTAAACGGGAATGGTTGAACGTAAACCTGTATACTATAAGCATTGCATTAGGACTTAGAAGACCACGGTACATGTTAGCGACGGATTCTACAAACAACAACACGAGGTCGTTCGCCAAATTGATTGTGAAAGCAAAACCGTTTAGCTTTTAACTAGAGTTAAGATCAAAAGAACAGATTTCTGATTAAACATCTTTAGGGTTGAACAATTGTTTAAGAAAGGAACAATCCTTTTTTAAACAATTGTTCAACCCTAAACGTGCCTAAACGTGACTGATCGGGCGATTTACTTCAATTTAATCTTTGACTTTAAGAATAGTTTTCTCTCATTGTGTCAAAAGAATCTCACTGCCTACAGGCCTACCGCTTAGCTTAGTCATTGGTGACTGAGGTGGAGGTAGTTACGTTAGTTACTAGGTTACTTATTCATTGGCTAATCTTAGCTTTATGGTGCATGTGAGGCCAACGACTGACATCTTGCGCACTTCACTGTAAACTACGATGAATGCATTTTTAAACAGTTTTACTTAGCTTGACCTGTTTATTATTTGGTTCTAATTTAGTAATCAATATTTCACCCGCTTCCTGTTGACAGATTGATCTGATATTTGGTACACAGCTTCAGTTTTAATGACAAAATCATTTTAAGTAAAAAAAAGTTTACTTATATTATTATCTTGTCATAAGATTGTTACTTCTGCCTTATACGAGGGTGACCTGGTGTCCTGAAGTACAGGCTTCAGCCTAGTTTAAACACCAGTCTCCCACAAATAAAACTTTCAATAGCTTACATTTCAGTTTTTGTAAAAAAAATAATTGGTTAGGTATTATTATTTTAGGAAAAAAATTACTTCTATTTTATTAATGAACTACCTCATCCACAGAACATCTGTATATGTTCCCGTAAAGACTAAGAGCGGATTTCACCACTGACACTAAACGCGATCAATCAATTTAAACTCGGTTCAAGCGTTTATCTGAGTTCAGAACTGCAATTTGCGTAGGGCTGAACTTAGTTTTATTAGACTCGGTTTTTAAAGTGAGACTCAGAAGAAAAAAAATATTAAACGTTTTATTTAGAGTAAACAAAAAAATCTAAAAACATACTTTTATCCGGGGCACCTTAATATTACACGGTTGAACCGCACCGTAATAAACCGGCCCGCTGCTGTTACAAAAATACCCCTTGTAAATCTTTAGAAACCTTTGACGTTGTATCACGTCCAATTTTGTATTCCGCGATATATGGAAGAGCATTGTCTATCAATTTCATTTGTTTTTAGGTACTCGTGCCCAAAGGGGGCCAACGAGACCTTATTACCTATTAAAGCGGCTCCGATGAGTTCGATTGACATTTGGAGGGTTATTTTTAACTTTATGAATAGTTAATTTGCAGATACAATTAAAATCTGCCGTTTTTATTCGAAGCAAGTATGTTGTCCTATGTGTAAAAAGTAACTTTGCTAGATAAACGATGTTTTTTAGGGTTCCGTACCTCAAAAGGTAAAAACGGAACCCTTATAGGATCACTTTGTTGTCCGTCTGTCTGTCTGTCTGTCTGTCTGTCAAGACCTTTTTTCTCAGGAACGCGTGGAGGTATCAAGCTGAAATTCATATCAAATACTCAAGTCTATGGTCTCTTGGAGCTGTGAAAAAATCAAACTTCTAAGTCAACGCGATCAAAAGATACTCCCGTTTATGCCGCAAATTTTCGACACTCGCAAGGGAATCAAAACCTACAGGGTACTTCCCGTGAACTCAGAATCTTGAAATTTGGTACGAAGCAACGTCTTATAACACAGATAAAGGAAAAATTGCGAAAAGCATAAATTTTTAGTTACATCATATAATAAAAATATTTTTAATAATTTTAAACTTATTACCCCTTTACTCATGAACGCGTAAAATAAAAAAGTAAAATTTTACACAATTCCCTATAAAAGAATTTCGTACCTTAGCCAATCTAAACCGAGATTGATCCAAATTGTGCCTATTTCTAGTATTAAAATTATGTCTATCACTTCTCTTCTTAAAGAGATGAAGATTTTTCCGAACATACATAATGTTTTCATATATGTATTGACAAGGTACCGTCAGCTTTCCACATTGTTATGTTATGGATTTCATTTAGCAATAAAAATACCATAACTTTTACTTATATACCTACAGGTTTGTACGGAACCCTCGGTGCGCGAGTCTGACTCGCACTTGGCCGGTTTTTTTTTTTATAATGTGAACAATTAAACGTGGGCTGACACTTGAGATAATTTTTTACGCAAAAATATCACTTAGGAGATGTTAAATTTGCAATGACGATTTGTAAATAGCTTTTGTATTATGTATCGCGAAACCAGGATACAATGTAAGTTCTAGATGTGTAACGAGCGAGTGGGAGGACAATACAAACATTACACAACCTTAAGGCCGGGGACGCACTGGTAATTACGACGCGACACGATTAAATATTTCCAAGGCAATTGTCACTTTGCAGCGCTTTGATAATGCGGCCATTCCCATATTTATTTTGTTTAAAAGAGTCTGTTTTTGCGAAATTGCAGTAATCGAGTTACCAGCTTTTCGTGGCCTTATCGTACTGCAAAATAAAAATGAGAATAGTTATTCTTCCAAAAAATCTAAATACATTATAATCACATAAATTACTAGGTATGTATTTTTGCTTCTATTTATTATTTTATTAGGCAAGTTATTTCTACTATTGCAATTACTTAGATCAAGTTTTAATCTAAAATCGTAAATGCTTAGATTCTCTCTGGCCTCGGAATGCTTTTATGAAATACTTGATTATCTGTAATTTGTTGAACTAAGCAAAGAGATCGTTGAAGGAATGAAGATAAATTAATTTTACAACAGAGAACAGAATGTTTGAGTCTTTGAATATTTGGTTAAGTAATTTTATGATCTAGTAAGTTAAGGTGTAATTTCACTAAATTCTTAATATGAATAAAATGTCCTAAATATGACTAGCAAATCACAATTTGTTTAGTTTGAAATTTACTAATCATATTTAAAATTAAGACATTTAAATCAAATTAAAAATTTTGGTGGTGAATTACTTAAATGTCCTAAACTAGCAAATCACAATTTGTTTTATCTGACATTTACTAATCATATTTAAGACATTTAAATCAAATTAAGAATTTTGATGGATGTGGATCTAAGATTCGGTATTTACCTGTTGAAATTAAAACTATAAGTAAGTAATCTTAATTGTAAATAACTATTGATATAGGTACTTAAATTAAATCGAATTAGGAACAAGCATCACGCGCAGCCAATTACCCGGAACGATCGTTACTAACAAAATGATCATGGCAGCACGGGCTACATGTAGACAACCATAAATTTTCGCCCCATAAAATAAAGGCTGAACAGACAGGCACGGCAGTACCTCGCATAATAGGGGATTAATCTCCACAGTAAAATTAATCACAAATTATTCAATTTATTTCCATGCAGTAAAGTGACGTAATTAACTTTTTATGAGGCGGGGGTCAAGGTTTAATTTGGTTTTACTTGATGACGGACTACTAAAATAAATTGCTTTTGCATTACATGTACATAGCTTACTAGGAAAGTTAGATTACATGCGATACCTTTCTGAATAAGATGCAATCGAAGATGGTCGAATTTCCTGCAGTCGAGTAGGTAATCTGCAATGAATTAAGGCCAGCATTGCTAAACATATAGGCTGGACGACGTAATCACGGTGGTTGTTTTATCCTCAGATTAGGATTACGACATGTATTTACTTTTAGACTTTCGCGTTTTATGATAAATTAAAACTGGTATATAACGGGGATTAACGCGCACATACCTCATTATTTTATTATCCTGACGTTATTAGGAGACGTAGGGATCCAAAAACGGTAATAATATAATTTTAGTTTTATTTGTGTTAGGTATAATGTATAATCGCGAAGGTTTTAATTATAAATTAGGAGACGTATCTAATAGCTGAAATATAATGAAAAACCATGGGCAGCTCTATTTAGGTTTTTAATTTTTCTGGGATAAGCGTAGCCTGTCTCTCTAACCTTCATACTTTTTTTACACAGAAAATCTAGACTGTCCGTTGCTCCATGAAAGAAAGATAAATCAAAAACAAATTTATAAGTTACGTGATGTAATTGCGAATTTAATAGAGTAGTTGCCAACTGTAAAAAAAAAAACAAAAAATATACATATTTGGCATTACCATTTAAAGAAGGAAAAAAGGATAACACAACATGTGAAAAAGAAATTACAATCAGTAACTTAATGCTGAAGTTATATGCTTACTAAAATTCTAGAGTCAGTATCCTTTCCTCTTACCGCATTGAACGCATGACGTCATCTGTTCGAAAACCCGCCTCTGTCTAACAAAGTTCAAAAACTTTAACTTTTTAATTTTTTGGAATATTTTCTTTATAGGTAATTATTTTTTTACACATTTTTTAAAAATTAATAGAATAATCAAGAAATATATGATTAACATCGCTATTACAACAAATTAACTTAGTTTCAATTTCTATGCTTAAAATTATAAGATTAATCTACTCAAAGACCAATTCACAGAAAAGTCCTAACTCGGTTCTATTATAGAATAAATCAAATTAAAATACACAACATCTACAAATCATGAATATTTTATGAGAAAAAAAAATTAATATCATTCAAAACTAAAAAAACTGGCGCGACAGTCTGAGGGGTAAATATGAGCAACTTTGAATTTTATGATACACGAAATGCATTTTATCTCTATTCAAACACAAACATTAGAGCGAGCAAAAGATATATTTTTACAGTGAAAACAGAGATACCGAGGTAGACGAGGTTCACGAGTAAAAATAATGGCTCCAATGACGCGGGGTCGCAAGTTCGTAGCCCGTTCAGACGGACATTAACCTCGACGTAATAACGCAAAAATGTTGCAAAACTAAGCCACAACGTGATCGAATCATTTGAATAATTACTTTGATTTTGATTGAAAAGCTTTTAAATTTATAGAGCGTATAGTTTAAGTTATATTATTCGGTGACAATAACTTATAAATATCTGAGGGGATTTTTAGGACCAAAGCAGATTAGCTACTTTTAGGATGAGCGATCGGCAATTTTGCGACTATGCTGCATCAAGTTACGGCGACTGTCGAATACTGTATTGAATTTACCACGAAGCAATTGCTTCATGGAATTTACGCGCTTTTAGCGATTGCTTCACTGCTTTTTCTGTAAAAAGGTAAATCTATTGAATCGCTGCCACAGGCAATCGCATGGAGTGTGGATAGGAACATTCGGATGCAGATTTTAGCTTCCGAAAAGCTACAAAATCGCAAAAGATCTAAAAGTAGCAAGTCTGTATGGCTCTAAGATAAACGACATGATTTAATCAGCCTTAGATAACCCTGTAGTCCCTTGGTGCAGAGATCCATTACAAATTAGTTGTCAAAGCGTGTTAAACGCGCACGGTGCTAAATAAAAAAGTAAAAGTATTTCGTTGAAACATTTAAAGATGCCCTTGGGTCTACGACCGCACGAACCTTGTTATTCACGCTTTACATCAATTCGTCATAATTTCTCTACAAAGTTTAAGCTAAAAAATAAATATCTTTTGAGGAATATGTTTTTTAATAAAACGATTTTGCTAAATCAGACGAATGTCGTAGGATTTTCATAAAAATGCTAACATTTAATTTTTATTTGTGGCTTCGGTTTTGTAGGTCACATTTCGGGACAAAAAGTACCATAGTACGTCACTCCGTACCATAAAGTTACACTGCGCAAATGCTGCTACCTGCGTGATAGAAGGACATGCTATCAAACGCACTTTTGTTTTTCTAAAAGGTAAAGAGAAAAGACAAGTTCGTTAATCTTAAAATAATTATAATACTTAAATAAATTAGTCACAAATCCAACTAGAAACGTAATCAGAAGTTAAAGCTCAAGTTTCATATTCCTATTAACTTTCTTAATGGATGTTATGTAGGAAAATTTTCCCGGACCGAAAGTAAATTCATGATGTACTGTTGCGTAATCTAATCCTACCCACATTTGTTATTTACGACAAATAATTTAACGGACCGTCGCCTTCTACTTATTAAGACATTTGTGGTCAACTGTATTTTTATTATCAACAGTTTTCCCAAAGGATTTTCATTCTCGTTAGTTATTTTATTACAAGTTACTTTTCCGCCGTCACAAGCAACATTGGTCTCTTGAGTAAACAATCTAATATAAGTAAATAACTCGTGACCTTTTCTAACATTTCTAGAGCAATTTGTGACCTAGATGTATATGAGCCCGGTGTTAATTAGTGCTTTTAATTATTCTGCATTAGTTTGGCTTGTAAGTGCGGCTGCGTCGCATAACATTGTAGATGCATTTTCTAGTGTTCGAACTTGGCTTGACTCACTACCGTGTGTCTAGGTTGATTTTTTCTGTTTCGAACCTATGATAACTGATTCTATTTGAAATTATACATCTTAACAATATAGACTATGAATATAACATTTTGCTTAGTATTCATAGTAATATTAATGCGCATAGTGATGTCACCACAAACGGGTTTAATTTTCTATGCACTGTTGTGTCATTTTCTAAATAAAACCTATGTTGTTTATGTAAAATATAAAATTGGCATGAAAGTATTATAACTAATATACCGGGTACCAGTACTAGTATATTTAATTACTTTTTTATTGTGGCATACAAGCATACGACTTGCCCAATGGTAAATACCATAACCGTAACCTATAGACGGATGAACCGATTTTAATTTTTTTTTTTTTATAATACAATACAATAATCTTTATTCACTGAATATAGTTAAATACTGTAACTTGACTTTATTTCAAAGGTAACTTGATCAAGTGTTCTTAGCTAAAAAAAATGGTATTTTTTGTAGGGTTTTAATTTTTTTTTTTTGTGAATTTTTTACATGTTATAGCACATGATAGCTTATTAAATAATGGGTTTTAATTTTTTTAATTATAGTTATTATTACATTAGGTTCTCATTACTTCAGAATATGTAAACAACTGCTGGCAGAAACTGTTTAGAGCTTCAAATATTAATTCCATTCAGAACTAAAATATTAAATAAACGGTATAATATTTGTTATTACACGAAATGGCGAGTCTATATCGCTGCTAAATAACTTTGATTCTTACTTCTATCAAAACAAGGTTTCAATTTAAATGCCAACAGTTACGTTGACAAACATGTAGAGGCTGAACAAACATAGACGTGGATAAAAATTATACTGTGTACTTGTGTTGTACACAAACACGATATATCATATACCACGAATGAGTATGACCGCATAAACTAACAAACATTAGTATCCATTGGGTAGGTACAGTCACGTGCCTAAATATGTAGGTACAGTCGCAAGCAATAACATGTTAACACAAAATTAATTTTAATAAGTTTTAATAAAGTTATTAAAAATATTAAATTAGCCTGTTGTTCATAGGATAATTATGTAACAGAAATAGTTGGGAAAACCAATCATGTTGTATTCATTTCTAACTACCTTCAAACACCGAAAATTAGACACTAAGGGAAATCAATTTTTACTCGACGCCCACGCGGCGTCCATGCGGAAGTCAAAATATAGTCGCAGCCTTATAATCCGGAAGATAATATTACAAATAGTCTTTTTCCACAACTAGCTAAGAAATGAAAGCCTAGTAGTTTAATCTGTATTTTTAAAGAGAATCTCCTGAATTCTGCTTTAAGTATATTGCATACATAACTTTGCTCGTGACTGTACCCACCAAATGCAAAATTAAATTATAATAATAAAAGACAGCCGGTATAAATTTTTTTAACATACTATTCAATGATAAACATCTAAAAAACAATAACTTTGTTTACATATTTTTCTCCGTGACCCCTAATCGGAAGCGAATATGAAATGAAACAACATTGTGGACAAAATAGAAATAAATTCTGCAATCCTACTAATATTATAAAGGCGAAAGTTTGTAAGTATGGATGTATGGATGTATGGATGTTTGTTACTCTTTCACGTAAAAACTACTGAATGGATTTGAATGAAACTTCACCACAATATAGCTTATACATCAGAATAACACATAGGCTACAATTTATCAACATATCATGCGGGCGAAGCCGCGGGCGGAAGCTAGTACCTTCATATAACGTAGTTTCGTACAGAGTAATAGAATAACTTATGCGTCCCCAAGCCATATTGGTAATAAAACCACAAGAGGTTTCAATTTTTTATCCACGTTGGTTTTATTGAAACTTAATTCACACAGAGTACACAATAAAGTGCTGAAACGGATCTCTGAAAACTTGAGATGACAATATTTTGAACGAGTAATCGATACCTTTTTTTTACGTGTAGTGACCTGTTATGGGTATTCCTTCACCAAGGGCCAGTGATGGACTTAAGTAAGTCCGACTCGCACGGACTAAGCCACACGGAGTTCCTCAATGGACCTCTCAGGTCCGTTGTGACGTTCAAACGTGGACGCCTTTGTTCAACATTAGACGCAAGGTTGCCAACTTTTTTTACAAGAAATAAAGTACCTATATTTGGTCTGAGAAGAATATTAAACAGTATTTAAGAAAAATGAACAGTAACACATTAAGTGTTTAGCATTTCGTCGGTGAAAACAGTGTTTTGTATATTTAATTTTGTTCAACAGTAAAAAGAATAATACAGTGAAAAACAGTATGATATACTGTTTTCAACAGTATAGTTGACAACCCTAAGTAGTAGTAGTAGTAGACGCCTTCCGGCTGATGATGATACAGGTTCACTTAGTTCGGCTGAAGATGCACCCAATTGTCAAATTTAACTAACTTAAGTAGGTATATAAATATAATTATTTAATAAGAAAATTTGAAAAACCAATTGATACGGATGGGATTCGAACCCACGATCTTCGGCGTACCGTGGCAAACATAGAAATATTAAATAAGGTGGCGACACTCTAACCGCTGAGCCACCGTATCCCATCAGAATCAGTCGAAATTTCGAATCTCTTTCTACGCTTAGGGCGCCGGAGATCATGGGTTCGAATCCCATCTGTATCAGTTGTTTCATTTTCAAATTTCTTATTAAAAATATTTATATTTAATAAGCTAACATGTAAAAAATTCACAAAAATAGTAACTTAAGTATGTTAAGAGACTCATAATACTAGGTACGTTTTATAAATGTATTTTTTGTGCAAAGAAACTTATTATAATTTAGATATTCTCAATGCAATTCTATTGAAAATTTTAAATGCAGCTTTTGTATTTTTTAAATTAAAGAATTCGTTTACGGGCGATTGACTCCAGACGACAGTCTGCGAGGCACTGAATTCAATAGATGTATTTGTTTAGAAATATAAATATGTAGCTATTGTTAAATGTTAAGTAGGTATGTACTTATGTTGTTTATGTCAAAATTCGTAAACAAATTGGATTATATTAGACAATAAAAACATTCCTGCCTTATAATGTCCATAACTTACTTGTCTAAGTATGTAATTTAATTAGAAGACTAAGTAAGTATATTCATGTTGATAAGTTGGTTCGATCAATTGTCTTAACAACTGGACACAAATATCGCAGAGGCACTTAACCACGCTCAAGACCGTGAAAAGTAGGAACTGCACTGTCGCGAGAAGGACTGGGAGCATCATGATGCTCAGTATACTAATATTCTCCTGACCGAATTTCGGTCACAGCGGCCAATCTCAACAGAGACTAGCCAATTACGCAGGAGATATTATAGTGCACAAATGTGTGCGCAAACGCAGATGCACTCTCTATTCCCTCACTCTCATAGTCCGATGGGACGGCCTTCCGACACGATCGGAGAGAGATCAGGCGCAGGGCCAACAGCTTTACGTGCTTTCCGAGGCACGGAGTAAGTGATAATTAATATATAAAACGCACATAACTTACGAAAAGTCAGAGGTGCGCGCCTTGGGTTCGAACCCGAGACCACTGACTTGCCAGTCAACGGTCGCCACCACTAGGCTATCACGACTCTCATATACATTATCATATATCAGTATACTATTGAGTAATTGACTACAGGAGGAGGAGAATATTCATGTTAGTTATGAAAATAAATTTTAATAAAATAAGAATTATCACTACATAGTATAAAACAAAGTCGCTTCCCGCGCCTGTCTGTCCCTATGTATGCTTAGATCTTTAAAACTACGCAACGGATTTTGATGCGGTTTTTTTAATAGATAGAGTGATTCAAGAGGAAGGTTTATTATGTACTAGCTTTTGCCTGCGACTTCGTCCGCGTGGAATAGTGACTTCCGGCAGAAAAGTATAGATAGCTGTGCCCGCGACTCCGTCAGCGTGTAACTCCTTGTGTGTTATTAAGTTAATGTATTGGTAATACTGTTTAGATCACGTTCACATGAGGCTTAAGTACATAAAGAACGAAAATACTTCAGCGCAAAGCTTCCGGGTAAATTATATTGAAAGTTGACCCGTCCGGCACGTGAACATAAAGATTTCTAGAGCTAACACGGGAAAGAGTAACGTATAACTGACCATGCGAGAAACAACTGATACCGAGATCTACTCCGGCAACACGAAAAGTCTGCCCTTGAGCCTTACTAATTGTCATTGCATAACACACCGATACTGGGAATTGCGTCCTTTTAAATTGGAATGGAAAATTATTTGGTTATATGGGAATAAAGATGGTTTCTCCTGCACCGCAACCTATTAAAATTTGAGCCTCGATTAGATTTTGTTGCAACTGGGTTACTTTTAGTCGAGTTCTATTGCAAAGTTGTGGTGGTCTTAAATTTCGGAGCAGAATATTCGGAATGCCAATTTTTAAACAAATAACAAATTTCATGAGAAGGAAGTCCTTATTATTACTATTAAGTATTTAAAGAATTTAAAAATTCTATCGGGTAATTAGTGGCTTTTTGTTCATCGACCATTCTATTTATTGATCTATAAACTTTGCTTTCCCCCTGTATATTCGACAATATTTTTTTATTAATCTCAGATGCCTGGTCATTGCGAGGAGTTAAAATAGATCTTTCGCATAGCCAAGAATTGTCTCTATTTAATATATTTGTTACATCACCGTAAAGCGACGATATAAGATGTGGTTGACGATACACAAAAATAATCCTTATAGCATGATTCTGTATTCACGCGCGATGACTTATTAGCGTATTTCATGTATAACTTTGGTGTTTCTACACCGATTTATATGATTCTTTTTTTATTGAATAGGTAATAATGTTAACATTTTTTAATTAGGGATGAGTGAGAGTGTTGTCAACGTAAGAGTAGACAAATATAATCAGAAAGCTCCGAATTGCTAAGCTATCGGGAGTTTCACGTGTTATTGTAAGTAAACCATAAAAGATAGACATATTCTGTCAAAGAATTTATTTATATAATTTTAAGGAGACCATTTCCGCCATACATGATTTCTATGTAGCTTTAACCATTAAGGCTGCACACGCGACGGAAGCTTAAAAAATGGAGTAACTTCTCCCGTTTTCGCAATATTTCCCTTCACTGCTCTGCTCCTATTGATCGTAGCGTAATGAAAAGTATACTTTAACCTGCCCAGGAGTATGAAGAATAATTGTGCCAAATTTTGTTAAAATCCGTCAAGTAGTTTTTGTTTCTATAACGAACATACAGACCGACAGACAGACAGACAGACAAAAATTTTACTGATTGCATTTTTGGCATCAGTATCGATCCCTAATCACCCCCTGATAGTTATTTTTTAAATATATTTAATGTACAAAATTGGCCTCTCTACAGATTTATTATAAGTATAGATAATACATGCATATTAGCGCAACCGTGCGAAGCCGGTTCGGGTCGCTAGTTATGGTACAAATTAAAATGACAAATTAATTAAGTAAAAACTTACCAAGCTCAGACGAAGAAATTATGAAGTTGTTTAATAGTTCCTCACTTGAATTATATTTTTCGGGATCGTGGATTACTGTGTTTAAGCTTGAGGTAAGGTTTACGGCTGGTTTTACACCGAAGCGGACTCTCATTTGTATTAAAATATCTCCACTTTGGTGGAAACCAGTCCTAACCTAGATTCAATTCAAAATATAGGCAGACACGGTAAGCCTTAAACACTTTTTACTGAACCAAGTTTAAAACTGTGATTATCATAAGTAGCGCGGCCATTATGTCTCAAAGGGTAGACTCACATTAGTTTTAATAAAATATCATTTTTGTTGGACACTTTAAAACATTTTTGCAGGCGACGTTTTACACTTATTAAAAAAGTCAAGCCGCTAAAGGAAAATTTCCTAGTCCACAGATTGGCTTAATTTGTTCTAATCTGAACAAAAAATTTGAATGTAAATTGTTGAATAAACAGAAGTATCTATCTACACAACTGATCTTACGACCGATTACAATAGAAAACGACACTCAAAAGAATATATCTCAAAGAAATGCACACGATACCTGTAATAATAAACATTCTTAGCAAATGTTTACTCTGACATCACTAACATGTGTTGTTTACTAAAACAGTTTTGTTAAACACCAATCTATTGTTTCATTATATTGTTGGCTGAATAACCATGACCTTGAATGATTCCTGTAATAAAATTCTCATTTATTTCCCAAGACATCGGTTAGCCACACGAATTTGCAATGGTAAATAGGAGGGAACGCTGAGATCACTACAAAAACGTCCCGTTGGTATCCTAAGCAAATGGAATTTTAACTTCATGAATATCCTATGAAAATTCTAATCGCTGTCACTCAATGTTTTCGTTTCAGACAGTCATTGACCAGAGCGTGTCTTGGCCCAAGTGTATCTAAAAGTTTAGTCTTGTCTCAATTTGTTTTTGAACAAAACGAAATATTGCCAGAATAAAAACTAAGCCTAAAGTTCTGAAGAGCATCGGCAAACATAAAATAAAGTATGGTCGTGTCATCATTATAAGACAATAATATCTAATAGTAACGAGGCAGAAATACTTTGAGAACAATGAAATGACCTTGAAAGAATTGTAAGCCTCAGTTGAATTATGGGAACTATGCTTAAGACCTCATTCAAAATTTCAATGGCAGAAGATAAGGTCGTCGACAAACAAGTAGATAAAACTCAATTTAGAGTAATAAGAGACGCAAACGATGAGCTTAAATCTTTTGAGCTCTTGAGAAGTAAGGTATAGGAGGTAGATAGCAAAAACGTTAAGTTTAAGCGTGCACTGGTTAAATTAAATGTGTTAGCATTTCTGTAATCTCAAGCGGTTTTAATAAAATTTTTATATTTAACATGAAACTTGAGCCTTGTAATTTGTTTACAATGATTTGATTAATAAATACATCTATATAAACTAAGAAATGTAGACAATAAGGATTGATGAAGTCTTAGAGCTCTAATAAACTAAGCCTAAAATTTTTGATTAATAACATGCCACGTACATGACTGACATTACAAAGCAAAGGCACAAACCAAGTAAATAACGCAATTGTTAGTAAGTAAATGGCAAGTATTTCATGAGAATACCCTTGAATGTTTAATGCGAAGTTTTCTTGAACATTAATCTTGGAAAAACTAAATAAACTAACCCTAAATAAGTTTTGCTATTTGATAACGATAAAGATTAGAGAATAGATTGGGTAGAGCCCAATCTATTCTCTAATCTTTACGTTTGGTATTTTCATTTTAAAAAAATATATAGATAAGAGAAATAGAAATCGAAAATACTCAAGTATTAATGAAATTCTAATACAACGCTCAAATTTAAACAGAATTTACTCATGATTTATTTAACTTGGATGATTTTAAGTTCGCTCAAATTCGCGTCACCTTGGTCCCAGACACCCAGCTGGGCCGTACATCGGCCGGTCATTAGTGGGTCACAACCAGAGGAGCAAATTATTTTGTTAACATCAAGTAAATTTAAGTATGATTTAGCAGAATGGACAAGAGCGAGTGTAGACCAAAAACTTTACAAACTAGAGCCTGACGATATAAAATTTTGTGACGAGTTATAAGATATCGAAAGAATAAATCGATTCATAACAATTACTGATGGCATTTAAAGTGTTGACGTTTTGACATATTCACTGGACCGAGTTCAAATCTAAACGTCGAAAAGTTTGACATACCCTTCACAATTGACTGGCGCGGGCGTTCCAGTATTCATCTATGTAGTAATAATTCATATTCGCATTTAAATGTTCCGTGACACGAATCACGATCGAAACGGGTACTTACTAATGCAAATGAATTCTTATTTACTTCCTTATTTAGATAATAAAAAGGCTTCCCGAGCAAGGATTTATCTTTTAATTTCAACGCTAAAATATTATAAGTTGGGACATTTCCTCTAGCAAAGACAAACGGTTTTGAAAAATAAGTAGAATATCACATGGATTGTTGGGGAGAAATAAAAATAATTTTACCAGTGTGATTTGCTACATGCACTTCCCGTCACTTATTAATTGTTAAAACATCAAAGTTAGTTTCACGTAAGTAATGAAATTACTATTGTTAGTATTACCAATATGTATAAAATCACAATTCTAGTAAGAAACAACGAGAAGATGCTAGTTTACATTTGTTTGATAGTACTTACAATTATCATTTTAAAACAATCAAATAAACAATACAAAACCGGTAGAACTTCTTAAGTGGGTAATAAATGAACAAGTAATTATGATAACATTGCGATTTATCATAAACATAACATTATTATTAGTACTTTAGTGGATAACACTTGTAATCCAAACATCAAATGATCAAACCAACGCAACGTGTGTTTAAATTGTAAATTGACTAGATAATAATGCTTACACTATTAATAGCTAGTAGATAATAAGATAAGATTAACCACAATGTTATGCTAACAACTAGTGATTTGGCTAATCTTCCCATAAGGTATGCACAACACTACACAGTGACGAGACATTTAAAAATTAGTTATTGTTTATTGGAATGTAATGATGACGTGGTATTATTTATTTTCTTAAGCCGCGTACAAACAAACGAACTTGAAAATTCATTGCTATCCCAATTTTAATAAAAGCAAGTATTTCTAAGGACAAAATAATATTTGGCCATTCCCATAAACAAACATCAATGTCAATTTACTAAATTAAACTAAAAAAAATAGTATTCATTTTTAGTCCGGTATTGACAAAGATGGAGAGGCTAGTAATAAAAAAATATAATTGAATGTTTTCACGAACTGTGCTGTAATAATATAGACCCTGAATATTTTTTTAATATCCACAGCTAAAATAAACTAGAACGCGAAGTCGGACAAGTAAAAGTAGAATAGATAAGATAGCTATTGTGTAGTATGACTACTAGTAAAAAAAGACTTAATAGAAGACTTAAGACTTACATTAAAATTCACGTGTTCAAGATACTAAGTATTTTATTTACTCAGACTAACCTTATTTTGTAATAGTAAACGATGTAACCATGATAATGTATCCTAGTTTCAGCTGCTAACTGAATTTCGATCACCGCGACTTCGACTATCCAATCACGCAGGAGAATAGGAGATACTATAGTGCTCAAATGTGTAAAAAAATATAGACGCACTCTATTCATTAAATTGTGTCAAATCTCATCTTAGTCCGGGGTGCGAGCACGGATCTTTTAGTCAACTTTTTATCAAACGTTTATAAATTTTAAACGTCAAGTTTGACATAAAGTTCATTAAATTGTGTCAAATTTGACGTTTAATACATCGTATATTGTTTCGTATGTGGGTGTCAGGTATTGTAATAACTAGTGGCAGTATCCAGTGGATAATGTGTTAACTGCCAATCAAGAGGTCGACTCAGTTCACATCTCCACGCTCCATTGATCTATTTGTAGTGGACCCACTTAGCTATGGGGTATTAACTCGGCTTGAGGTGTTAGTACAATAAATATACTAACGCAAAAGTAATATTTTAACTAGGTACATCGTGTTTTACGTCTACTGTCCATCCAAAGGTTCTCTGTATAAGATTGCCATTTGTAATAAATAATAATTTTAAAAAACACGTTTTTATAGAAAATCCAAATAAAAAATAAATTTGAATTAAGAATCGTGTAATTTTTTAAAATAAATATAAATTAAGAATAGTGTAAATAAGAAAAAAAATGTTTTATTGTAAAAAAAATATATTTAAAAGATTATAGTCAACATCCCTACTGTGATAATTATTATTATATTTCTGTATTCAGGCATCCACGGGGAAGATTCTAGACTCTAGTGTACCTATACCTAAGTTTAAAAAAAAATGCTCTACTTATTATTTAGACTATTTTATTCTGAATAACAAAAGCAACATAGCTAAAAGGACTTCGTACAAAAGCAATAAGACAAGAAAGTCGATTCATTTATTTTATACCCCAAGTGTGTGCTTTCTCTAGAATCGTATTCCATTTTAACGAAAGCAAAACATAATGGACGTCTGGAAAGTTTTCTTAGCTTCTAAAGATCAGTGGCTTTAGAATTGCGCTAATCGCATTTTATAGGAGCCATGTATGAATAAGCCGACTCGACCGGGGTAGTACCACCAGTAGTGGACTAAACCTGTCAGGAGCCTGGGACGCTAAAACTTAAGGGGATCTCTGGTCTTCTCAAAGAATAGTACTGAGTAAGTAAGTACCGTAAAGGTGCACTAAGAAAGGTTTTTTTTTAAATTTCGCCCCTAAGCGGGTAAAATAGGAGTTAAAAATCTGAAATCCATGAAACCAGCTAGTGTGAACATTTAAGTATAGAACAGCTGATTTTTAATAGGTTTTATTTAGCTTGACCTTTTTATTATTTGATTCAAACTTTGTAATCGATATTTCATCCCTTTTCTGTTGACAGATTGATCTGATATTTGGTACACAGCTTTAGTTCTGATGACAAAACCTTTTTATGTAAAAAAAATTACCTACTTATAATTATTCTTAGTGTTATTTTCATGCCGATATTCTGTAAGAAGGTAGTATTACCCCGGTAACGGTTCCGTTGACTCGTACATAATTGAGTAACAAACATCTTCAAAAAAATTACAGTTTACGAGTACGATTCTCGAACCTGCGATTTTCTAGTATAGTACTATAGACACCAGCCGGTCAACCAACAGCTATTCCGCGATCCTCTTTATTTTAAGAAAGCTAAAAATTCGATCTGTTGTCTATTTACACAGCTTTGTTATAACAATAATGTGGAATGTTAAACGATGTAAAAATAATGTGTGTATAGGTATGTATAATTTTCCAACTGGTTGACTTCTGCGTAGGGTATTTTTTGCACCCACAAACCGCACGTCAGAAAGGCGTGTCCACTCGAGCTGACAGCGGAACGGACCAAGAATTTATTGGACTTGTTCCCGACTAGCTTCTGCCTGCGACTTAGTCTGTATTATTTCGGGATAAAAGTAAATATTACGCAAGGAAAATATAACGTTTTCATAGTCAAATATTTTTTTTACTAAATTTAGTAGGTACCTAGTTACACAAAAACGTATTTTTAAGAGGTACTATTTATACAAATTATTATGATTTGATAAAGAAATTCAGATAGAACAACTTAGTAACTTTTTAAAATTTTAAATGCAATGCAATGCAACTGCAACTCTCAAGGCTACATTTCATAATTATGTATTAGTTAACGACTAGCGACAGTGCCATGACCTGCCGTGTTAGGTATAAACTTCCGTTGTAACATACGGTGCCAAGAATAAATTAAATAACATTACACCTGTCTCATCGGAAGGGTTAGTCAGACATGTTTTTCACTCTCATTTCGCCAGAAATTTCAAGTCAATATATCAAGCCCAGTTCCAAAATCAAGAAATTTTCTTTGTATGAATATATAGACAGGTTTTTTTGATTCCTGCTATAAATATTGTACTTATAATATAATAAATGCGAAAGTAAGTTTGTTTGTTACCTTTTCACAAACCACTGAACCGATCATCCTGAAATTTTGCATATACGTTGTCAGGTGTACAGAAACGGACATAGGATACCTTTCATCTCGAAAAAAAGTGATGTTCCCGAGGAAAACAACAATAACTTTGCTATGAAAATAGATACGCCGTGTCTTTCGAATCATGATTGAATTTGTCAAATTGCAAACTAACGCGAGCGAAACCGCGGGGAAAAGCTAGTAAAGAATAAATGTGCAAGTTAATTAACTCAAAACCTGGAGAAAAACAAAATGTTTTGACGAGAACTTGTACTCTACAGCCACGGTTACGATTACCGTCTAAGTAAATCGTCGTTAATTAAACATTTTGATTACTAAGGGTTTATTACCCCACAGTACCCCTGGACCGCAGACGGGTTGAGCAAAAAAGTTTTAATGAACAGTTCACATCGATCATATTGTTTCGGGAATAAATAGCTGAGCTAGTTATATTTTTCAATCATTTTATCATCCTTTGTTACTTGTTACGTGGATATTTGTTCGCTACCAGAAAAGTTCGATCGATTTAATTGTGACTTCATAACTGAATGTGTAAAAATAAATAAAAGTTAACAGGGCAAGCTAAATAAAACCGTTTATAAACAGCCGCTTGGCGACGTGGCGAGGCGGTCACTTATCGACATCGGTGGAGGCAGATTTTCCCGGAAGACTGTACCGAGTGGTCACGATCTTCAGCCAGGAAGGACTGATTACAGAGAAGAACCATGAAGCCGCGGAAAAAAATTTTTGTCAATAAATGTGATTTGTTTATCTGTACCCTAAACTAAGTAAAGTTAAGAGTTAAAAAAAGCTGTTTTTTTCATACCTTCGTCAACGTGCGTAAAACGCAACACGCACTGTTTACGTTATTTTTATCAGTAAAACTGCATTTTGCAAGAAAAATAAACCTTAAGAATTTTTTTTTTCAAACAAACAACAAAAAAATGAACTAAGCTTAATTGAATATTAATTTACGTTTAGTACTCGAGTTTACCATATTTAACCCATGTTTATAAAAGGTATTTTTATTTTAACTCTGTTAACAGAGGTCAGTCAATAAATTAAACCATATTTTAACTTTAAACTGCATTAACTATTTAAATCTATCACGAAAGCGGACCTAAATGGATCAAACGGTTTTTTTAAATTTCTTTCGTTAAACATTAATCTAAAAGAACCTATTTGACAGACGCTTTTATCTCTTAAGTTAGAGAGAGACATTAATGTCGTCTTAAATTAAGAAACATTCGGAAACACGAAACATTAATTATGAAAGAACTTTGAAAAATCAATACTTTACACTTTTTATTTACTTTTAAAAACACTTCTTGTAACTTTTAACGATTATTTACGCTCTTCTCCTTAACGCATAGCTGGTGAAAGTGCCTGAGTTTAAACCGCCCATAGGCCTTAAACACGACTTTAGCTTCTAATATTAACATCTCTGTTCTAGCCCATATTACTCAGGGATAGATTAGCTGCTAACTAGTAAACGATTTTTATGAATCGGTTCTATAGTTACTCAGATTACTAGATCAGATAAGGTACTCGTCTGCATACAAACTTTCGCCAGTCGTTGAAGTAGCAGTGTAACATTTAATATCATTAAAATATTACTTAAGTACCTACATTTATAGGGTTAAATCAAATTAGTTGGCGAAACTTCACCCAACTGTTAAGATTCGATTGTTACATAAAGAAAATAATAATAAAATAGTAATTAAATAAAAATACCTATTTATATTTCTGTTCTACGCAAGGTGCCAAATGCCGAACAAAATAATAAATATTTTATTTTATTTATTTTTTATGTACCTAAGTTCCAGCTGATTTCGTCGCAAAATTTATTGATGTAGGTACCTATCACGCCTGTAAAGTTTCACTCGCTAATTAAATTTAACTCTATATAATTGATAATGGGCTTAATTACATTTACGGTACGTTCAACGTATTTTTAATTATTAACTTTTATTACATTTAGGCTCAATTTAAGTGCTGCAGAATGGAGTGAAAGCGATCGGAATTACAACGCTTAATGAACTTTA